>CM034146.1:1037142959-1037172341 GCA_019776745.2 Taxus chinensis | reverse complement strand
TTAGTTATGGATCTGGTGATTTTGGTTTTTGTTTTTGGGATTTAGAGAATTCTAAAATTATCAGGAGTCGTGATGTTGAATGGAATGAAAATAGAATGTACAGGGATCAAATTTTTGGTACCCCAGGGATGAGAAAATTGAGAATTTTATTGATGAAAATGAACTCTCAGGTTTTAAAGAAACACCTACAGAAATACACAGTAACCATGGTTGGTTAGTCCCTGACCGTCATTAGTCAAATGAACCACCGACGGTTACAGAGGATCATAACCAACATCGGTTAGAGGTGACCAACGTCGGTCACTATCAGAAGTTGATACTAGTGTTCAGGAGGCCTAGATAGAGCCTCTGGTACTTCAAACTCCTGTGAGAAGGTCACAAAGGGTAAGTAAACTTCCATAAATATTTACACCTTCTCTATTTTATTTATTGTTGAATGATAGTGGTGAACTAGAAATCTTTGAAGAAGCAATGTAGGATAAGACTCAAATTTTGTGTGAGCATGGCATAGATGAGGAGATGGACTCCTTAGAATAGAACCAAAATTGGGATTTGGTTAAGTTTCCAGCAGGTAAGAGGACATTGCAAAACAAGTGGGTTTACAGGATTAAGGAAGAAGAGAGTGGACAGAAAAGGTACAAGGCAAGGCTTGCAGTAAAGGGATTTACACAGAAAGAAGGTATTGAATTTAGTGAAATATTTTCTCCTATTTTAAGATGACTTCTATTCATATTGTATTGAGTTTAGTTGCAGTAGAAGATTTACATTTAGAGCAACTAGATGTGAAGACGACTTTCCTTCATGGTGATTTGGATGAAGAAATTTATATGCAGCAGCCACTTGGGTATGAATTCAAGGGTAAGGAGAAACTATTGTGCAAGTTGAAAAAGAGCCTATATGGGCTCAAACAAGTTCCAAGGAAATGGTACATGAGGTTTGATAGTTTTATGAATGAGCATGGTTACTTGAGATGTGAATCTGACCATTGTGCTTATTTCAAGAAGCTTGAAAATGGGAGCTATATTATTTTGTTACTATATGTGAATGATATGCTTATTGTAGGATCTAGTATGCAGGACATTGGTGAGCTTAAGAGAAAGCTAGATCACACATTTTCTATGAAGGATTTAGGAGCTGCAAAAATAATCCTTGGCATGCAAATACATAGAGACAAAAAAAACAAGAAATTATATTTGTCTTAGGAGGATTATATCTACAAGGTGTTAAAAATGTTCAACATGCAGAATGCAAAACCTGTTAGCACACCTATGGCTAGACACTTCAAATTGAGCAAAGACCAGTTTCCTTCATCACATGAGGAGGTCAAATACATGATATGAGTGCCATATGCTTCAGCAGTTAGAAGTCTCATGTACACTATGGTTTGTACCATACCAGACATTACATAGGAAGTGGGAGTTGTGAGTACATATTTGACTAATCCAGGTAAAGAGCATTAGAAAGCAATCCAATGGTTACTCAGGTATTTGAAAGGGACACCTAATATGTAGTTATGCTATGGAGGTTTGGATATTTCATTACATGGCTATGTTGATTCAGATATGGCTGGAGATCTGGATGGTAGGAGAAGCACTATTGGATATATTTACACAGTAGGTGGAATGATAGTTAGCTAGATTTTGAGATTGCAGAAGGTTGTTGCTTTGTCTACTACAGAGGCTAGCAAGGATATGATATGGATGAGTAGGTTCATGGAAGAGTTGGGAAAGGAGAAAAGTGATTGTAAACTATTTAGTGACAATCAAAGTGCAATTCATTTGGAAAATAACTTAGTGTTTCATTTGAGAACAAAAAACATCCAATTGAGGTATCACTTCATACATCAGGTATTGGAGGATGGACAGTTGAATCTGGAAAATATTCATATGATCAAGAACCCTGCAGATATGCTAACGAAGCCATTAGCAAAGGATAAGTTGGAGCTACACTCCACTTCTATTGGTCTTCGAGTTTGAGACTTGAAGAGGAAGAAACAAAGCCAAGGAAAGATCCAAGAATGACGATGTATAGGTATTATGCAGTAATTAAACTCCAAGTGGGAGATTGTTGAGTTGTGGAGCTCAATTACTTCATTTTAGCATGCAATTGGAACTTGCTGGAAAACACAATAATCGGCATCGGTTAAGGGTAGATCGACATCGGTCAGGGAAGACTGACATCGATCAAGGGAAAGTAGGAACTAGCGGCGGTTAGGTAGAACCAGCATCGGTTACCTATACAACAAAGTTTTAATTAAATCTCAGGAATTATATCTATTTTTAGCATTAAAATAGATTTATTGATTGTAATTACATGGTTAAGTGCCCTAAGTCTATAAACGACTATATAAGCACAAAATCTAGGGTTTAGAAGTAATGAAAAAACTTGAAAAATAATTAGAAAGAACTTGAAAAAGGTTGGTGAGAGATAATTCTTGGTGGTAGAGAAAAATCTTGAAGGAAGAAAGTATTGAACATCTGAGAGGTGTAGAAGATTGTAAATCTTCATTGTATATCTTGTCAAATCTTTGGATAATAGATTGGCTTGTTTCTTGGTGTACATAGCCCACACATGGTGAACCATGTTAAATCTGGTGTTGATTTATGTCTCTTGTTTTGTATATTTCTTCTAGTAGAATATCCACTTTTATTTGCATGTATGCTTAGATATATATATTATCTGTACAACTAATGTGCTAATCCCAACATTTTCATTTTGTATAAACTTGATAGACCGTTCGAATTGTTTCTTAACAAGATCCTTAAAGTCCTGAAAGTGTTTGAGGAATTCACACTCAAGCTTAAGAAAATTCACCCAAGTATGATATGAAAATTCATCAATGAAGGTAAGTGTATAAAGAGATCTAGTAACCAAAAGAGATAAAAAATCAGACAGAGATGTAACTATGAACAAGATCCAAAATACGAGTAGATCTCTAGGATTTTTCTTTGGAAAAACTCTTTTTAGGGTAATTTCCAAGGGAATAAACCTCACAAAGACCCTTAGAAAATATGACCCAGGATAACCCATTGACCATTTCATTTTGGCTCAATCATTTAAGGTAACGAAAATTCAGATACTTGAAATGCTCATGTCATAGCTTACTAACCTCATCTACATGATTGAGAAAGGCAGTGGGTGTCAAATCATAATTAAAGTGGGAAAAAGGTATACAACCATGATCGGTAATACACCTTTCCCTCAACCATTGTAGTGTCATTGTGAAGCTCACGAATAATCATCAAGTTAGGACCAAATTCCACTCACATTCCTTTACCAAGGTAAGTGATTTGGTAAACCAATAGGAGATTGGTATAGAGATCAAAAACACTCAAAAATTGGTTAAATGTCCCCCATCCATCTCTACAAATCCACTACAAACAACTAACACTATTGTGTCATCACCCAACGTGATTTGGTACATGAAAAAAGGTTTTATGTGGGATAACGCAACATGTGAAGAAGCCATGTGGTGCGAGGCACCATATTCTATAACCCACATCAATGAAGGAACAACTCGAGCTATAATGGCCTTTCCTTTCTTATTATCATATTTGGACTCTTTTGTAGTGGAAGACTAATCTTTCGGATCAATTTTTTAATAGACATAGGAACACCTATATGGTTTTTCTCAAGTAAATGAGTAAGGTGATCAATTGTTTTCTCATACATTGATGTTCTTCATGACCAATATTTTTACAATAGGAACACTTACACATTTATTTCTTCAAGTTAGGCTCAGAAGTCAAAGCGTTCGTGCTATGTTTAGGTTTGGCTTGGTTGGTATTGGTTTCCTTCTTAGGTTGGTCCTTTTTCTCTTTCTTCTTTTCAATCTTATTTCCCTTACTAGTACTTACTACAAGGGCATTTGAATCAGACTTGAGAGACCCCATTTGAATGAGTTGGGATGAAAAAATGTCAAATGAGGGCATATTCCAAGCACTTCCCAGAGTGGATTTCAAAGCGTAAAAATTTGAAACGAAGATAGAGTATTCGACACCTAACTTAGAGATAATCGAAAAGATCGACTAGGAATATTTCTTACATGTCTCAGTTGATCTTTACTTTGTTAGATAGAGTTATAAAAATAGAATTTTAATCGCTTTACTTTTAAACCTTAATTTTTTATAATATTATTGATTTTTTACAACTTTAAAGTTATAAAAATATATATTTTTAATAAATCTAATTTTGAACAATATTTTTTACTAATATTATTGTTTTTTCTAATTTTAAATTTAAAAAAAAAAATTGTTTCTAATATTATTGTTATTTTTCTATGTTAAAGTTAGAAAAGGCATGTAATTAAAAAAACCCTAATTTCTAATGAGATGTCTATATAATAATTTGAGTTGTATGTGTATTGTTTTATATTGTATTTACTCTTACATTCAGATCTAGCTCAATTTGTGTGTGTAGGTGAAATTTTTTGAAGTGGAGGAAGTATGGGATATCAGAAGAATTTCAAACAAAAATTTAACAAGGAAGAGAAAACAGAGGAGAGTGCTAAAAGACCAGTTCGTACGAAGGCACAGATAGAGAGAGAGAAGGCATAAATAGAGAGAAAGAAGGTTGAAAAAAGAGGTACATACTTGATATCTATTATATTACCTAGTTAAATCTATTTCTATACATCATTTACTATACTTTCATATTTGAGCCTAGATTTTTATTTAAAATTTTGATTGCTCAACATTTCTAGATTCAATATGATATGTTTAATCCTCTTAATACCAATTTTATCCACTTTCTCTAGAGAAAAAAGTATAATTTATATTTTCACCATCAATAATCAACTTGTACATGATATTTACACTTTCATCAATTCAATTACACCCTTCATCATGCATGCATGGAAAATTTAATGCTTTATGTAAAATATGAAAATTTACAAAACATATACCATGAAATCAATGGCCTCTACCTCATCCATATGATCCTCTACCTTTGGAGTTTCATTTCCTCTTTTTAAATTAATGTAACTACTTTGTGAAGTATTAGCCTCACATCCTTACACATAATCACCTTTTCTAGTCCACCTTTTGGACCACATCCATACGTGACCTTTCCTTTTTCTTTTCTCTTCTCCTAGATGTTTTCATGATAATTTTTCTTCCTCATTTAGAAAACACTAATAGGATTCTATAACAAATTGCAGTTAAATCATTCCAATGTCATATCTCGATTTTTCATGTGGACCCCTTTCACATACCTTGAAATATTCTTTGAAAGTAACCCTTAATATAACCAACTCTAACAATTATCCTATATGAAAATTATTCAATTTAATATTTACACTCATTTCCCTTTGTTGCAAGTTTTGCAAATTCATAAACAATCTCATGTGTGATAATATAAGTAAGGGACTTAGATTACAATCTCACAAATGAATCTCTTCCAATTTTAATCTTTATCTTTTCCAAAACCTCTTGGCTTAATTGATCCCATAAAAAGGATGCATGAAATTTACATTTTTTTTCTATTTATTAACTCACACAGTATATTCCATATTTTCATACTTGAAATACTTCTCTATTTATTCATAAAATAATAAAGTTCCTCATAACTCAAACATCCAAGATAACCTCATCCAATTTTGGTTTACTAAACTTCTCCGTAGAATATATCATTTGGTTTTTCAACCTATTTGTATCCCTATAAGACATGGTTCTTAGGTTATTCTTATATACCTTTAGTATTTCTTGCATCTTCCACTATACCACAATACCCTATCAAGTTGAAATAATTTTCTAAATCCACTATTAATTCAACATAACCTTCCTAACCCTTTTTAACCTATATTTTCATATTTTTCAAACCTTTTTATCCTTTAAGTTTTTCTTCTATGTTCTTTATACGTAGTACGAGGATCATTGGTTGATTTTTGTACACATTCAACTTAACTAATGATGTTGATAAGGTTATTTTTATTCTCATTACCTATAATTGTTTCCTTAATTAAGCTTTATGTATTCTATAAATCAATCATAAATAAAAGTATTGAAAGAGACTTTGATCACCAAGATAATCTCAATGATACATTCAATAATATGCAAAAATATTTAAGGTTAATAGAGATGCCATCAAACTATGGATTTACTTTGCATTGTTGGATCCTAGAGATGTTATCAAACTATGTAATCCATACATGTTTTAGAGATTCCATAAATACTTTGTAATCGAGTTCCCTTACTTTACATTGTTGGATCTATATGTTTTAGAGATGCCATCAAAGTATGTAATCCATATATGTTCTAGAGATGACATAAACTATGGATTTAATTTGCATTGTTGGATATATATGTTCTAGAGATGCCATCAAACTATGTAATCCCTATATGTTTGAGAGATACATGCAAACTATGTAATCCAGTTCACTTACTTTACATTGTTTGATCTATATGTTCTAAAGATGCCATCAAAAAGTGTAATCCCTATATGTTCTAGAGATGCCATCACTTGCTATGTAATCCAGTTCACTTACTAAAACTTATGAAAAGAGGGTCTAATACCCAATTGTAAAACATCCTAAAGATGTTCAATCAAAAATTCAATATTAAAATCTTATATTTTAATTTATATATATATTAAAATTTTAAAATAGAACTACTCATTTATAAATTGACATTTAACTATAATAGATTTTTACAAAATAGAAGCACTCTTTATTTTTTAAGAAATGATCTTATAAAATTTTCTACTTCCTTAAATTTACTCTATTACATAAGACCATCCCTTAATAAAAATATGGACATCAACGCCCTCCATACAACCCCTGTCATAATATTTTCACATGTATGTAGACTTAAATCGGTCACCACTATTTCTATGTCGTCTTCCAAGAATTTTTGGTCCCATTTAATTTGTCTTTTCCTTTTCTTCAAAGATGCTTTCTTGTACCCCCTTTAAATATTGGAATTGGGTTTTCTATTACATCACATTATACACTTTCCTTATATGTATTTATAGGTTGATCTACTATTTTTACTTAGGATGTAATCACACATGTACATGCTAATTTTTAAATCATTCATGAATGGTGTAATCATGTATATATGCTAATTACTTTTGACAAATTGTGTTTATGGACACAGCTCATGATGTGCAAGAGTATGCAGATTTGATAACAGAAGTTATGAAATTACTTCCCAAGAAAAATGTCAAATACTTGGTGAAGATGGATTTCAAAAAATTAAAAGAATTTTCCCAATAAGAACCATTATCAAGAAAGAAAATAACAAAAAATGTAGAGAGAATATATGGTGAATTTGTTAATTTGACTACAATTGCTAGAGCAAATTTGTTGGTTACATTCTTGAATCATGTTGATATGAAGGAAACAATTAGAATTTTTGGGTGTGTATTTTGGACGGGAAAAGTCACAATGTGTGGTAGAAGAATTTTTTGTGAATATGTCTAAAGGAATAAGTTCCTTGGGTACAAAAACTAGGTCTGCTGATAAGAGTATTTCTCATAGAGCAATATTAACTTCAGTTGTAAGTGAAGATATGACAAAGAATCAACATGTTACCAGTCATTGCTACTGCATTGGGTTGTATCTAGAAAGATGGTCGATAGGTATGAACAGAGAAGCAAGACATTGGATAATTCTACCATGTCGAAGAAAACTAGGCACTAATGTGTAGAAATCCACATGTTTTGATAAAATTGAGGATAATATTGTGAAGATAGTTTTATATTTTTGGACTGAGAGGACTCATCCTTCTCCAAATGTGAGGGATGTTTTAAAACATAGGATAGCTCTGCAATAACTATGATGAACATATAAAACATTGGCTCAAAATAACTCAAGATGAAATGTACATCAAGTTTACATAAGAACATCCAGATGTTAAGATTGGATAGTGAATGTTTGAGAATTTGAAGCCTTGGTATGTGTGAGCTGATAAAGTCCTTGAAACATGTTGTTGTACGCTATCACGTTGAGTTTGATTATCACTCTATCAGGTACACAAAAAATTATATTACATATATTGAGGTGTACTTTCATTTATATCTATATTAGAAATTTGATTAAATTTTCTTTTTTGAGATGTGATTTAAAATTTATGTATTTCAAAATCTCCATGTTTTTTTAGGTGTATAGAAAGTTACGAGAAGCATCAAATGGTCCTAAAAATGCCCCCCCTACAAGTGTTCAGTGAATTTATAGCTTCTATTCTTTGCACAATATTCGATGATCATGTCGACGATCGTATGGCTTGCATCAAAGGTGTATGTGGCAAGTATGGGGACTTGAAATTATTGCCAGAAACAAATGAAGATTTGGACACAATTCAAATGGTGGCTTGCAAGAGGTGATTAATAAATTATATATATATATATATATAAATATTTTAAAATTTGTATGTAAATATTTATTTTGATTTTTATGTTTATGTTTACTGCAAATGAATATGACAATTTTTCCATTATGTATTGATTTTGTAGGTTCAAATACATAAAATATTCAACATGGCTTGAAAGGATGCAACCAAGTTGGATTTGGTAGAAGAGGAAATCCCCATTTCTGCATTCATGCAAATTTTCCAAAGTTTAATTAGTTCGTACATCAAACATTCTCACTATGTAAAGTGGTAGGATACATAATTCAAGACCAATAGAGACACATTCCCTATTGGTTCCATATTTTTTGTGGTTGATTTTGTTGAGAATTATTCATTTTATCATCAAAAAGAGATTTAGACACATTATTATCATACTGACCAGGTTACCATCATGGTTCAAGTATTTTATAGGCATGCAACAATTGGATTCGGATGGGGTTGAAAGTACATATGTGAAGCGAGTGATCAAGAAAGAGTATCACTTCTATATAAGTGATGACAAGGAACATGGCACCCACTTTGTGCAACATTGTTTTGGTTTGTTCTTTCAATATCTTCATCAGTGAGGAGTAAAAATATATCAACATTTTGTTTGGTCGGATGGTTGCACATCAAAATTCAAATCCTCTCACCCTTTCTTTGCACTCAATCGCTATCATAGTCATCAAAAAATATCTCATTTATGGATTTTTTTAGAGTGGTCATGGGAAGGGAGAACATGATGGTGCGGGTGCATGTATCAAATGTACTCTAAAGAAACAATATTTGATTACGAGGGAGATCAATTGATTGATTCCCACACCGTTGTTGAATGGTGTAAGAAACATTTTGTAGTTCAGTTCAACCTTGTTACGATTTCAACCAAATGGTTTGAACTTATGGTGGAGAAGGATCTCACCACTTCAACCTCAACAGGAGCTTCAACCCCACAATGACATTGTTTTGGGAGATAACACTCCAGGTTGGACATGCTTAACATTTAAAACATATATCGTATCTTGATTATGGTGATTTATTGACTACAACAAACGTTACAAAATTTTTCTCAAAATAAGAGGCATTTTAAAACATATATGTATCTTAATTTTTGATACAAGTTTGTTTTGAAATTTTGATTGATTTTGTACATGATTAATTGAAGGTATTGATTGAAGGAAAAAGTATGGATGTGAAAGGATTCCTAATTCTAGGTGTCTTTCACTCTGTTATGAGTATGGATAGTAATAACTGGACAATCTGTATAAGAGATTATTCTTGTTTTTGTTATGAATGCATGAATAAATCATATTCAGAGTGCAATAGTAGAAAACATGGGTATTTAGGTGAGTGGAAGAAAGTTCCTTTAGTTGTGGATGACACATATGGATCAGATCATGATGATAGTTTTGAAGATGTGCCATTGATTTCACATGATTATGACCACATATTTGGAATGGTTAAACAAGGTATGTTTTATTTAAAAGGATTGTATAATTTGATCATTGAATTTATATGTATAATTTATAGTATACGGATCATTGAATATTTCTTTGCATTTTTTTGTAGGTGATGTATTTGCACTCATTTCTAAAGAAGACAATATTGAGAAAGTGGAGTACTACTTGTTACGTTTCACATAAGAGAGAACAAATATAACATGTGAAATAACAAGTGAGGAGACAACATTTTATACTGGCTTCGTTGTAGTTCAGGGAACATATTTACAACAAGTGAAATTCCTCCAAAGTGGGATTTACTTTGTTGATTATAAACTGGACAAAAATTTGTATCATTACACCCATCACATAATTTTTACAATGGGTTAAAATTTCATTAGGTGAAGACTAAAAGTGGTCAACGCAAAAAATGGAGACTAGATGTAGAAGATCATGAAAAACATTTACAGGTCATTGAACAATGAGTTGAGCCACTTGGTATTATATAGAAGGACCTAGAATATTATATATTGATGTCTTCTGAATGGAATATTTTATTTATTTTATTTTTCATTTGGCATTCATATTTAAAAAATTTCTTACCATGAATTAAAATTTATAACCTCCAGTCCTATATACATGTTATGGATTATACTAGATGGAGTTATGATTATGTATGTATGACATGATGATTATTATTACTACACTATTCAGAACAAGTCTTATAACATGAAACACTCACATGAGTATTTCACTTCATTAACTCAAAATATAACTTCACATATTACCATTTGGGAACAATACACATTTCAATGTTTCATTTTCAAAAACTATTGAGATTAAGGATGGGTTCATTAATGATGTAATTTTCTTCCCTAGTATCTCCAATAATATTCTTTCCATATATATCAATGTTTTTATTCTATAAATGGGAATAAATGTGGAGTTTTCTTATCATAATGTTTTGAACAGAGATTTACATAATATAGAGGTGGTGATTTCCTATGGTGGTGTTGATCATAGCTCACACTTCTATGTATTTTGATGGATTTGAGTATTCTTAAGGGACATACTAATTTCTCATGTTGACTCATTGAGAAAAATTTATCATGAAGGATTTGGATACTTGAACTATATATATATAATATAACAAATGAGTTCAAAAACTTGGTGTTAGGTCTACCTAGGATGTCTTGTATTGATGGTGTTTTTAGATATTGTGTACATGTAAAACGACATCATTACCATTTTTAAAAAATTGAGTTGATGATTTATTCACTCATTTTAAAATTAACATTGGCATGGAGGTCACATTTTCTAAATTAGTTGAAACTATGCAATCAAATTTGAGTTGATGATTTCTTTTCTCATGGATGGATGTAACTAACATGCATCATTTTAAGTTCATAAAAAAATCAATGGATGTTCCTCTTCAAACGAGCCTTCCATTTTACATTGTGCAAACTTACTCAAGATAGTGATTTAAAACACATAGGATATTTCCCCCACCCTCGAGTTATTTTGTCTTCTATCACAAATCATAACAAATGTTTTTCATGATGCTATTAATGCCATTATAAGTAAAATAAAGGTTTTCCTTTTACCTTTTCAATCTTGTGAGGAAGATGATAGTAATTAGTTGATAAGTTGATTAACCAAATTTTTGAGTTATATCTCTTGTAATTCTTGCATAAATTTTTATGTCGTATATAGTTGCAGTGGAGACATCTACAATTTCATATGCTTTCTCCTTTGGAGGAGAATTTTATTTTTATATTTGGATTGTATTGAAATCATAGAAAGAGGAATGTATAATATGTATCATATAGTAAATTCTCTTTTAGAGGGTAGATAATTCCTCACAAAAAGATGTATTGTATATCAAAATCAAATGGTCGATATATTAGTTGTTGTATACAACTCTTAAACCTCATAATGTACTCACTCATTTATTTTTTAGTTTCCTTAATGTAACATCTTAAGTGTTCATATGTAACTCTTGGAATCTTATTTTGAATATCATTTATTAAGAATGATTCTTGAAGTTCGAGTAATGTGCTCAAAGATACACTAAGGACATGATGAAACCAATATAAAGCCTTACCTATTGAAATATTTGAAAAGGATTTATCAAAACACTATCACTATCATGTTGTTTCATTGAAATTCAAAACCCATTTTTCCCATTTTAGTTTATCTTTTCTGGAATCTTTTATAATAATTTAATACAAGTTCTTAGTTTCCTATACATTATTTTCATATTTGAATCGATTATATTTTACACTAGGTAAGCCTATAAATCTAACTTTCATTTAAGTTAGTAAGACTTTTAATACTTGATATAAGGAATAAATAAACATATTTTTTTAGCACTTTATTTCTTCCCTTTTTCATTATTTATATGCCACATTTATTATGTTCACAAATATAAGCTATGAACTAGTTATTGAAAAAAAAATGGGAGTTATTTTGGTGATTGTTTTAACAAAACTATGTAGGTATAAAAAGTTCAACTCAAAATAGTTAAGAACACCAACTCATAAAAATTTAAAATTATGCTACCTTACATATCAAAATATAAAATTCATGTCAAATGTATACACACACACACACACACACACACACACACACACATTTACACACACACACACACACACACACACACACACACACACACACACACACACACACACACACAACACACACACACACACACACACACACACACACACACACACACATATAGACACACACACACACATGTGTCTAAGTCATATATCAAAATATATAAATCATGTCTAAAATGAGTATGAGTATATACACATGTCAAAAATATCTAAAATCAAGTGCAATGAGTATATACATGTCTAAAATCTCTAAATTATCATTGAAGTCTCCTCTATGTAGTAGGGTGAGTTCCAGACCCCACACTTGTCTCTACTGCACCCTACATGTTAAAAAAAAATATACACATGTCAAAAACTATATATAGCATATCATATAATAGATACATGGACAATTGATTACCTCAGTATCTATCCCCAAACAGATGTTGGGAGTATCTACACTATGTGTAGATCTTTGTCTTATAGATCCCTGTGAAACAAAATAAATTAAATGTAATAAGTTGATGAATAAGTTTTTTGAATAAAGATCATTCATTTCAATTTAGATTAAATATTAATTCTAAAACACATGTATATATACCTCTGCGGAATGAGTCTCCAAATCTATGGGACTACCACCCACAACCTCAACACCAAAAAATATCTCTCCAACTGAGCCAAGTTGATTCAGGCCTAGAACATTAAGATCCATGTTGCGCTCAATCAAGAGTTGTGTGTATGTCATGTGGGAAAATGGTGTGGGCTGTGAAGCACCAAAAACTGGATCAAAATCCTAAACACACAAGTAAATGTTTAATTTTAATATTAATAATTTGTAAAGTAACGATGAAATAAAATAAATTTTAATTAAATTAAGGTTTAATTTTCACACACTGGAATAGAAATGTGTTGAACATCAGGTGTGAATATCCCAAGAATAGGAGGTTCAACTGTAGTAGCAACAATAGTACCCTAACTAGAAGATACACTTCTACTCTACTCTATAAAATCTAAAACCCTTGCAATCACCTCATATGCACACAACAAGTCAGAAGCCATGTTGTGTCCTAACCGATGTGTCTAAGTGGGATATGTAACCTCCTCAAATTCATCTGGGTAAATCAAATGTGCATGAGCATATACCTCATTGCGTGCATCATTACGGCTACTAGCACCTCCACTACTATTACCCCGTCTCTGAAGGTACTGACCCACACGGTCAGAAGAGATCAATTGGGTCTTGCGAGTAATGCTCGAAAGACCCTCGACAACACCCTCATGTGTAGTCATAACGATAGGCATTGTGACATCATGAAAGCCTGATAAGAATGGTCATGGCCTTGGTATAAGATGCCACACGTCAACAAATGTAGGAGTTCCCTCTTGTCGATATGGATCCCTGTGGCTAATACAACCATGCCCCTGCCCGTAATAACTAGGGATGTCTAAATAGTTCACCTTTAGCTTTAGGTGAACCTCAACATGTAGCATCAGTGTGAAGTATAATGGTAATTGGTCATTATTCCAAAATTGACCTTGAGAGGCCACAAATCTAGGATAAATCAAACGTGCACATAGGGGACATGAACATTTGTTTACATAATATGCCCTTACTTTCAGTTTTTTTGCATAAAAACTCGAACAAGACCTCTTAACGACTTCCTTATCAGAAATTCGTAACTTAATCTCACTATATCCTACATCTCCTGAGACACTTGATTTTAATGAATCCATGAAAGTTTTTATTGAATCAAAATCAAATGGGTTGTATGTTTTCAAGTTTGTTTCTATTTTTTTCAAGATCAACCAATATTTTTTCACAATGGTCTTTATAGTGCCCAACTGTAGTTGGATCCTCAAGAATATATTGCAATTTTGCAATCTCTAATTTGGTCCTCTCAAACAAATTAGGAGTGGAAGAAGCCATGACTGTAAAAAAATGAAAGTAAAATTCAATTTACAATACTTTTAATGAAAATATTCTCCTAAGATATTATCCTATTTTAATGAAAATAGAAATGTGATTTTCAAGCTTGAATGAAAATAATCAAGAAAATAAGAAATTGCATATCTTATCGTCATTTGTAATAAAAAATCACTAACATAGAATTACCATTCAAAAATGGATTTTTTTGATTGTGTGAAAGGTATAAAAAATACAGTCAATAGTAAAAAAATATAAATGACATCACCAAATAAATTTAGAGACAAAAGATTCTATAAATCTCATTTTATTTTATAAATGAAGTTGGTTACAAAGATTCAAGTTACTCTTCCTTTCTAACAAAATTTTAGATAGTATAAAACTTCCCTTAATTGATTTACATATTTATAAGATGAAATTCATAACTGATTCTTGAGACTCTTCAACTACCCTATTTTAAACCTACAATTAAAACAACTCATACATGTCAAGCTTAAATAAAACTTCAATGAATAATGTAAAATCTAAGTTATTCCATTATAAATATCACATAGTAAATCAACCTCAAATGGCATAGTTCAAGACAAAGTACATGAAAGAGATACATCACAAAAAATACATTTTATAAGTCACTACTAAGGAAAAAAAATTATTACCATGCATCATAAATCAATGAAATATGTTAGGATATAAGATGAAGTTTTTAAACATGACTAGAAGTAAAAACACTTATAAAATGTATTCTATATTTATGTAAAAGTATCCTAAAAGAATTAAAATAAACAAATGCATTTGTTTTGTGAAATCTAAACCAAATTCATATTCTCGAAAGAACTCTAGAATTAATATATCATTCTTGATTAATTCCTGATAATAGGTTTATCCTTATTTTCTACATAGGTTAGGATCACTATGCTTAATGTTCTTTTTATCAAAATCTCCAACCTTATGGATACTATAAACTTGATTTCTAGCAATTCTACATCAAGCCAAAATGTGAACAAGAGGAAACCATTGAATCTTCTAGTTGATTTTTCTCCCTAGGAATGGCATCAATGGAGATGAAATCAAAATACTTGACCATTTCAAATACAATAGTTTAATAAATTTGCATCATGTGTACGATTCTAGTCCCATAGATTTTGGAAACCTAGTTAGCAACCAACTGTGATTCTTCAAGGACTTTAAGGTTTCAAAATTTTAACCACTTTGTAAATGAGAGAAACAACAATAATGTTTCATATTTAACATCATTATCAATGCATTAAAAATATAATTTAAAACCAAGGAACATGATTTTCCCCTCATGAGAGATTAAAATTACCCATATGTGTCCACATCATACCAACACTTCACTCCATAAAAATGAAGTGTCCATAAGTTGATAAATAAGGAGGATTTATCTGGTTGGACTTATAATATTCCTCTCAAATATATAATACCTTGACCATGCATATGTTTTTTATTTCAGTTTTTTCTAGGAAGGATAATCCTAAGAGGCTACCACTCCCACATGGATCAAAAATAATTTTCTAATATCTACACAATCTCAGGTATGGATTTAGTAGAAACTACCTCCACCATAGCAAAATTTTCACTAGGGATGACGAATGAGCACTTAATGCAACAGTCGATAGTTGGTTCCTTAATTGCATTTCTTTCAATGCAAAATGAACACTCTGTTCAACTAAAAAGTTATTATTATACAAGGAAAAAATGTGTGTAAGGAAAAACCTCTATAAAATTATTCCATTTATTCTTGTGAAGTTAAACATAGTGTACAACTCAAGGTGCATAATAATAAAGGACCACACATGTAGGAATATTGAAGAGAATCCAAATTGGCCATGTGCCTAGTCACATACATAAAAGAGAGAGGATCACATGTGTATATGGATTGGTGTCCATGACCTGATAATGCTTGCTACATGAAATTCACACCTAGATGTTGACATCATCCATGGAGAAGAGAGAGGAAGGAAAATCAAAACTAATGCCTCCAATATTAAGTTATTTTGATACTTCTAAGGTTATCTTATCAAATATAGAGGGTTGACATCATGATGATGCATGCCAATGAAACATGTCAAATACCCCCCAACTAGAATATGCATTCATTATTCACACTTAACTTGGAAAAAATATAGGAGAGAGTGGAGGATATGAAGCATCTATGTGAAAAAAAATTCCCATACCCAAAGGAATTGTGTAATAATAATATTAAAATCCACACCATGTGGTATATCAAAAAAATAAAATAAAAAGAAAAACATAATGAATTCAAATTTACGGAAAGGGGAAAATATAATTTTTGCTTTTGGCATACCAATGTTCACCATTATAAAATAGACAATCTAAGAATCAAGAAGGATACACCCCAAACAACCAAGATTATGACTTATCTACCTAAAATGGGGAAATTAAAGAGATTCTTGGTTGGACCAAGTTAAACATGGAAGAAAATACGTGGGTGCAACATATTCATTCTCAAGGAGACTAAATAAATCACACCCAGTAGAAATAGAGTATGTAAGCATCCATGAGATGAAAATCCATGAATATTTCATCATGAGTGAGGCCTGGGAAATTAAATGACATAAGGTGAGATAAAATATATTAATATCCAGAAGAATTTCAAGGATTATGAGGATAACTATGTTGTAAAGGGAGCCGTAGGCATGGATGGAAAGATCAAAATAGATATTAAGTGGTGCTTGGAATTATAAGAGATTAGGTGTTTCGGTTACTTGAGGTATCATATTTTGGCCACACCACCTATATTGTGTCCTTATTTTTATAATTTCTACATCACAATTATATACACTTTATAAGTTAGCTAAAGAAAATCTTCGTAAAAGGTAGGACTGCTCTGTTAGGTTCCTAAAAATAGTAATTATTCTATTAATAAGCACATTCAAAGAAGACCACAACATACTCATGATGCCCAATGAACAATGGAATTTGTGAAGCCTGGTCACGATACAAGAGATTAAATGGGGTAAATTTATTCTGTTTTCAACATTTAAGGAAAAAAACATTTCAGAACTACCTATTCAACTAGGGTTTAGATTTTTTTGCCTAATTTTTTAAAGAAGGAAAAAATACACATACTTGGAGGGATGAGGATGGTCGTTGGCTCTTCATGGGATTCAAGTCACTATGTTCCAAGTCATTGCGCTCCAAGTCCCTGTGCACTGGGATGAGTTAGCTCGCAGATTCTAAGCTCCGTGGAGTCTTCACGTGAAGGAGGCGGGTGGAGGAAAAATGATATCCTACGCATCGCTTCTAATATACATACCAGGGGGTTCACGTGAAGGGGGTTTGTGCAAAGGGGTGTTTGCATAAACACCCCCTTCGTGTGAACCCCTTTCTGTGTCATATGTGGCAATAACGTATGCTACGTGGCACTTTGCACAAAAGGTGTTCGTGCAAAGGGAGTGTTCGCACGAACACCCCTAATTTTCCACCCCACCGCATTACCTACTCGCATTTTTGGGACAATGAGTGGGACATAATACCATGCATTAAACCTTAACAACAATCTAGTGTGGACGAACTTTGAGAATAATTCCTATAGGTTTTCAAAGTCATTAGGATTTAATCCTAGTAGTTCGTTTTCCAACTCATGCAATCTCATGTCATCTTATTGTCCAAAAATTTAATCTATCATTTTTCACGCACAATTAGATGTTTTAGACGACTCAATGTGGAAGAAAAACTTAGGAAAAAAAAAAATACAAATAAGACCTAAGGCTTCGTCACTTCGGTTCAACCTCTTATATTTTTTAGGTTCATCATCAGGTTCAACCTCAACTCCCATGGTGATGCGAAATAACCCTTTACCCCTTAGTTTCATTACCATTTTTGATCTCCATTTAAATAATTTGAACGGAGTAAGCAAAGGAATTGAAAGTGCATCCATAGTGAAGAGAGAGAAATAAGGAATGCAAAAAAGAAAAACAAGTAACACAACCACCCAAGACAATATTATAACCCCCTGCTTTTGGAACTTTATAGTTTAATGTGTTGGATACAATCTGGTGTGAGTGTGTATCATGAAACAGTTGGTCACTCACCTTGAAATCAATGGAATAACGTGCAAGAGAGGAGACCACAATACAATTTTGAGGAACACAGCAAATCAACACCATAAACAAGCACAAGCTAAAAAACAAGAAAAGGGGTGAAATCAAGTCCTATTGTGAGAAAACGTGTCTCACATTGTAGTAGAAACCCCCCAATTACAAGATTGTGGTAGACGTGCTCACTAGTCAACAAGTAATAAAAAAGGCTATTACAATGCACAAAATGGGCTCAAAACAAGTCCTAGGGACCTCCAAGATGCCGAAAACACTCTCGGAAGGAAAAAAAACAACAAGGAATGATGATGCACACTCTAGCAAATAATTAGAGAAAAAACAACCAATAACACTTAAAAATTACCTTTTACAACGTCCAGGTCGACTAATTTTAGAGCTGAAAGGACTTAAAAAAAAGGATAATTACGCTAAAAATAATTATTTTAGTTTACTAAACTAAGGAAAAGAGCTTAAAATTTTAACTTTAGATGCCTAAGTTGAAAAAAAAACTCTGTAAAAAACAAATTAGATTTTAAAATGTTAATTAAAACCTAATTTAATTAGTAAACACCTTTTCCAAAAACTATTAGAAAAATATCCTAACAATATTATTTAAATACACCACACCTTAATACACCAACCACTAGGAATATTAAAAAAATCCCACCTTAATACACTCACCACACTTTAAATGAAAAACCCCCTTTTATTTATTCAAACACCACTTTTAAATAACAACCCCCTTGCTTACCTTATGATTAAAACACTAATTTAAAAAACCACGGTTTATTTAAAATAAACAATGAGTTAAAAAAAGGTTTAAAAAGATAGGCTTAGGCCAAGAAAAAATTGGAAGTTAAAATTTTTTTGATCACGTCTAAAATGTTATTGGGTCAAACGAGTTAAACGAGGAGCCCGAGAGACTTTCTCATGGCTTGAAGGCGGGGGGACAGACTGACTTAGCTAGAAGGGGCAAGTCATTGGGAAGAGCAACAAAATGGTTTACAAGGTGAGTCGATGTGCAAGATTGAATGATAGGTATCCCAGAGGGATCAAAGCAAGCACGTAGGTAGAAATCAACCACAAAATACCGACATGAGTATGGCAGGACAAAATGAGCTCACCCAAACATGTTTGACAAAGAAGCAAAACCAACACACAACAGGAAGAAAAAAACCCAAGGGATCGGCCGATGAGCAAATCCAACGAAAAAAATGAACTAATTCAAGAGCTTCCACAAGGAAAAACACAATGGAAGCAAAAAAATGTAGTTAAAGGTTAAAAAGGCGAGCTCGTTCTATTGCATCTTGTGAGCTCGACAATGGACACGACTCACTTGGGATCGAGCTAAATGCGGCTGTACATGGTTGGATGGAAATGGATTGACTATTTGGCTCAACCAATGTAAAACATAGCCTGACTTGGTTGGCCAATGAATGCGTCCCGTTCGTTCATGTGGAAGGCAGGGTAGGAGGCGGTTTGGTTGTGTGACCCAAATCAATTCTAAAACCACTTAGAAAACACACAACTCACCCCCTCATGCATGAATCTAATTTGGTGGTGAATGTAACTTGGTTTAGCAAAGTTATATGCCCAACCTGGCTCGGTGTATTGTTTTCACAACATGAATGCAAATATAAGAGTAAAACCATGTAGAGAGGAGATCAGAGGTCCAATTTTTTTTTTTAAATCATTTTCATTTTGAAAACAAACTGATAAAAAATAGAATTGTTTTAAAAAATTCACTCGCTTTTCAAAAAAATATTAAAGACTAGAGATGGAAAGAAAATGCATCAACCTCTAGATTTAGCAATGCCTCCAAATTTGGTTGTAACTAGCTAAATTTGGCTACAAAACCCCTGAAACCTACATATGCAACACTGAAAAACCGTACAAACTTCCAAAAAACTATATTATCAGATCTTTTAACAAGACTCCAAATATTAATAAAAAAATTTAACTTGCACAAAAAGCGATAAATCCAAAAACAAAGTAATCAACAACTAGTTAAAGAGATTGCATGTATATCAAACATCCGCTTTGATACCATATCAAATTTTTCTGTGAGGAGAAATGCTGGAACCTCATGCACATCGAAGATGGTTGCACTTCCAATGGAGATGAGAACACTTCACGTGATTAGCAAGAGCACAAATCACAAGGAAAATCAATTACAAAAAAGACAATGGTGTGTCTAACATGCTCATAAATAAAAAAGAATGGGTACATATAGGAGTGTTGTGTAACTCTTGTGCATGACACGTGTACACAACCCTATGAACTATTCAACTACAACCTATTCTCACTAAGTGAGATGACTAATCAACTAGGTGGACATGATGTTGAATGACGAAAAGTCTATTCATATACACCAACAATTCCCTCCTTCTAATCACCCTCATATCCACCAAGTCACCCTCATATGTCCAATCGACACACTCAAGATCACTTGCATTATATACAAGAACCTCATTTCACCTAGATACAAATATTCATCCATTTTTTGTTTTTTAGTTTCAAACCCTTGGGTTAAGTTTTTATTCCCTTGGACAAGTTTCGCCACAAACCTAACCATCTTAGAGATTTTTGGCCATGAACTTTCCTATGCATTTTCTCAACTTTACCTCCATTTTTCTGACGTTAGGTTTTTCAAATTGGGTATACTTTTCAAGTCAGATTATGCCTCATTTTTATGTCTATTTGAGAAGAAAACAAACAAAAGGTATCATATTTATACAATTTTTCTAGTTCACATCAATTAATCACCTTGCAAATAATTATGCAAAATGCATGTGCATATCCTCAATCTTCCAAGAGTAACCCTAAAATGATCGATGAGTTAAATCTAAAGTACAAATGTTAAATGTGCATGTTTTCAACTATCTTGTGCCAAGATCATGATAATTCTAAGTTGCATATTGATTTTGTAGTTTCATCTCATGTAAATCAAATATTGAATACTTCACTCATATTATGATAATTATATTGGCCTTGATTCATCCACACTTGACTTTTCCAAATATGTAGTGCAATTGTCTCATGCAATTGGTATCAGAGAGGTCAATTCATTCCTTAGTCTAAGAACATTTTATAAAGTCTTGTTTTTTTTGAGTTTTCTATAGTTTCAATCTCAAGATAGATTTATTTCATATCATTTAATATCATTACACAATTTTAAAATCATGTTACATAAGTGTAGACAAATGTGAATTCACAACAAAATTTACATATTGATCATAGCAGCAAATGACATATTCATAGCCCTCATAAGGATTGGACCATGAACCTCACCAACGTCAAACGTTTAGTGGTGGTGTTTAACATTGTTTTTTTGGTGTTATTTACATTAAAGAAATTAGTGGTCTCGATGTTTTGGCATCAATGAATTCAAATTTAGTTTTGGCATAATGGTTTCCAAATTGGGTCACTGGTGTATTGGTGTTGACACTTTTTGCGTCACTATTTTAATGTCATGTTTGCGTCAAAGATTATGAATTTAGAAAAAAATTCTTAATGTTTGTAATTTGGCATCAAAACATGAAGACTAACGACTTTAGAGTCACAAGCAGGGTGGTTACTAATTTTTTAAATTTATTTTTTTCAAATACAATTAAATCTGAAGATTGTTTTATAACTTACGAATTTATTATGATTTGTTTTTAAAGTTAATGTATACAATTTAAATTAGTATTAAATTGATGTTCATTAAAAAGGATAATTTAAGAGCATCAAGACTTGGCTAGATAGTGATTTTAAAAATTTATTTTTTTAATTACAATGAAAATTTCATATTATTTTTAAAATTATATACATGTTTTTTCAATTTAATATGTACAATATAAATGGTAATAATAAATTTAAAACAATAAGTGTTATGTCATTATTCTTTAATTAAATTACAAATAACTGAAATTCTATGAATTATAAATTTCAAATTTGATATGATCATGTAACAATGTCAAGCTAGATATGACATTGTTTTCATAAAATATTTTTGCTATCAAAAAATTTGGCACCCCTATGAAAATTTCACATTTCAAAAATTGTAACTTTCTATTTTTTTTTGAATTGTGTCATCTAATGTGGTGGGGGCTACTCTTTGTTTAATTCAAAATAATTTCTTGGTATTTATATGATAGCATGGTTGAGATTGTTTGCGCTCCCTGACCTGATTGATATTTATGTGCTTAAGGAAATAGCAAGGTCTTAATAAATGATGACTTTTCCCTTCATATAAGAGGTTCTCAATGTTTATTGGGTTTTTTGCAATGGATTTTGAAGGATTCATATGCTCTAAAAGGATTTAGAGGAGTAACTCATTTGGAAATAGAGAAATGGCCTTGTACGTTTTAAATATTGCATATCGCGGCCTTATAGGCTAAAGATGCTAAGGGCACATACTATATGGCACATAGAAATTTCGATTTGTGAAGTGATATAGCTATAGTGATGTGCCTTTAAAATAGGTCTATTAACTGAGTTTCCTTATTGACTATGGCCCATTTGATTTTTTTAAAATCATCTTGATTTTTGAATTTGGAGGGAACCTTACATTGGGAGATAATTACAAATTTGGTTTATTGTGGAGGCTTGTTAAACATAGTGCATAACTAATTTGACCACTCAGAAAATTTGGTGTTTTGGTGGGAATTATAAACCTGACATGCATTCAATGCAGTAGTTAATGTTTTGTCCAAATGTGTTTTATGTGGTGCTCGATATGAGTTTTATTAGGCATTTTCATTGGGTTCTCGAACTACTACCTTCATTATTGTTTATCATTTTGTTATGTTTTCTTTGAGATCATGTAGATCTAATTTTAAAATAATGTTTGAATTGGTTTTGGGTCAAAGCGGTAAGCTCTATCAAAGATTTTTTCATCTATGTGGTTCAAAACCCCTTCTCCAAGGCTTTGGACTATTTGACAATCAATTATCATAAGTTTGTAACCTTTGGGCTCTTTTGTTCCATCCAACAAGGATGTCCCCTTAATCTTGCCTTATACGTTCTTGCAAATGAAGTATTTGGATGTACTGTTTTGAGCTCAAATGTGCACATGTCCCTGAATAATAGGAAACTCACATTTGAGATAGTATGGGACTGTCTCTAAGTAGTGGGACTTGAACAAAGAAAGACCTCTTGAGAAGGCCAGATTCCTCTACCTAATCCTAATGCTAAGACTACTCCTAGGAATTAAAATACAACCTTACTAAGACTAACCTATAAATCCAAGGAACCATGGAGAGAGAGAGAGAGAGAGAGAGAGAGAGAGAGAGAGAGAGAGAGAGAGAGAGAGAGAGAGATGCATGAAAGTAAATTCATAAGCTAAGGGAGGTGATAACATCAAGAATAGGGATGGAGATATTTAGGTGAGTGAAAATGGGAATAAAATGAAGTTTAAGAGGGAAGAAAAAGTGTCACTGTCCAAACCACATTCAAATCTCCATTTTCACAAAGCTCAACAAATTTGATCCCTGCAATAAGAACAAAATATGCACTAAATACCTATAAATGCAATGGAATTTTTTTTGTAAGAAAATACAAGCTAGACTTGGAATTGTCACAAAACATGAATTTTAATGCTCATAAGTTGCACAATCCATTACAATTGAGACACAAGAAAAGAATTCTTTTACAAAAATCCCAAATTTGAGGTCTTCTACTCATAAAAAATTATGGAACAATTTTATAAGAGTTTCCTTACATTTTCATAATGTCTCCCTCTCAAAATGAGGTGAATTTTATAATATATAGAGAAAGGAAACATGGAATTACTTCACCAACCAATAATCTTCATTAAGGAGGTATGGGATACCATATAAATTGTTACTTTTCTTGCATGGGCAGTCCTGGGTGCCATAGCTCATTAAACTGGTAGTTGAACAACCTTTGTACTGCTTCTATTAATGCATGGTCCATTCCTGATGTTCATGTATTCAGTCGGTCACATGCATTTCCCCCCCATATGGTAGCATTCTCTTCCCTGTGTTAACATAACCCAAACACTGCTTTCATCACTACTGACCAGTAGTGCATAATTTGTTTTGATTAGTAACACAAAACATGCTACTGACACCACCACTGTTTCTTGATTGGGCCTCTTTTCCACTGTTATGCGACCAGTTGGTAGGACTCCTTATGATTGTAATCATTTTTATCTACCCTAAATATAACTATCTAACCCCAAGCGTGTCATCCTATCACCCAATGGGCACTGGGCGCTCATCCGAGGCACGCACAGGTGTCGGGCCCCTCCTTTATGTGAGCATTGTGAGAAGGTTTTTCCATTGATGGAGGATGATTTACAGAATGAGAAATACATTCACTTTAGTTAATAAGGAACATAGAACAGATCACACATTAATGTATTATAGAAACAAAGTAATAAACATGCTAAATCAGATCTAAACCATGATAGCCATTTAACATGAGGGTTTACACCCTTAAACATGATATACAAAACAAACCCTTATATATATTCATTCAAAACAGTTCTAGTAGCCATATTACAATCAAAAGAGGTCATCTCAGATCATACATGTTAAATGAAAAAGACTTAATCCCTACAGATCTTCCCTGATGAGAGATCCTAGCTATACCCTCCCATTTCAACCCTTGTTACAGACCCTAATGCCATGCAGAGGCCTATTACATCCTTTAGAACCCTCAACACTAAGTGCTCTAAGCCCTAGCATTACTATAGCATTCTGTTACTTAGCATTTTACTCTCTATATATTCCCTTCTCTATTTTCACGCCTCTTCCTTTCTTTCGAGCATCTCTTTTTATAGTATAAGCACTCACCACCATGCCTTCTCTCTTAAATAGATTGCATGCCAAGTGTCAATTTTGTCCTTCAACGGTGAATGCTTATCCCTTTGCAATCCCTCCACTCTCTATAATGATGTCTTCTAGGAATATTCCTTGCATGGAATATCCTTTTCTTGACCTTCAAGGTTTGAGGTTGGCACCTTATCCACTCAACATGCCTAGTTAGATCACATTTTTTCTCAAGTGCCTCTAGAATGCCAAATATGGCTAAGTCCTTTGAACCCAAAGCTCTGGCTTCCACATGTTCCCTTTGGTACTTAGAAAATATTCCAAGGCCTAATATCACCCCACACTAAGCCTGTTCTCTATCCTAAAAAACATACTGCTTATTCAAAGAATAAATAATAGAGGAACCCAAAAAATTGAATGAATAATGAAAGAATCAAAGAACTTGCTACTGCAGCAAGAGGAGTGGGAACTCATTCCTTACTGTCACCTCAATCTTCTCCCAGGCATCTACTTCACCCTGCGCCTCCTGAAGCAGGTCACCCACTAGAGCACACACCTCCTCAAAACTTAGTTCATCGCCCTTAGCATTCAATGTATCTACAATTCCTTCAAGTTGTTTGCTAAGGTCATCCAGCGCATCCATTCTATGGGTGATCTAGGGATACAACTCCTTAATCTGGTTCTTAACCTTAAGCTAGTTCTTAACCGAACCTTGTAAGGCTTTGATCACTTCCATATTCTTCTTAACCTCAGCTAAGATTTTATCCCACTCCGCCCTGTTTCCCTTATTCTTCTCTTGTAATTCATGTAGATCCACATCATATGTAGCAAATAGTATGCTTGTTACCTTGTCTCTATTAGCACAACTATCATATACAACTTTATCCATCTGCGTGGTGGTATTTACAGTGGCAAGGATCTCAGAATATCGGGTAACTATTTCCCTGATCTTTAGTTTTTCTTCCTCCTCCTGGAGCACCAATACCTCTTCTGCTAATTCCAATGTGAGCGGCCACCTTTCTGTGGTGAGGATGCGGGTTAAGTCTTCCAATAATTTCAAGGTTGACTCATATTTTTTCTCTGGTAGGGTGAGGTCTAGGTGCTTCAAGATTATGGCATTTGTAATCATATCTATCTTCTTGTATACCTTGCGCACCTTCACCTTCTCCTCCCCCAACTCGCACCTTAATTGTGTGCTGATCAACTCCTCCTACTTCAAATCCTTTATTTTCTCAATGATTTCTTGTTCTTATTCTATAGTTCTTCCTCTAGGACCCTTACTCTGTCATTCCTCCCGAAGAGTCTCACCTCAATCTCCACCGAACCTTATTGAGTGTATTACATAATTGCTCATCGGATAAATGTTGAGCATTTACTAGAGGGTTTACTCCCTTGGACTCTGGTATTTTCATCAGTGCATTCCGATTGACTTAAAATTCATGCCCATCAATATGGGACTCAAAAGCCCAAGATAACATCTTTTTTGTATGAGGGTATACACCACCTTCTTCAAATGAAGACCATGCAAGGAGTTGGTTGGAAGGCATGGTACTTTGGAAGCCCACACGTAGTACCTTATTTGGATCATTGATATAACCCATTCCTCGCTCCGATGTTGTTATAACACATTTTCTTCATGTATGCACTACCTTAGGAAAGCTTACAACCAGGATGGGATCTCTGCCCACGCTCCTATATTCCTTCTCTACACTCTCCTCTTCCATCTCCTTAAGCACTTCATCGGTGTTGCACTCCACCTCCTATTCCACCAAGTCCTTTATGATACTCGCTACCTTCCTTTCCACGGCATCCTCTATCTACTCCTTGGTGAGGCTTGGGGTCCTTTGATCCTTAGAGTTCATGTCCTCATTTTTGCCCTTTCCATGAGCATCTCCTTTGTTTTCATCCTTCTCTTCATTCCATTCCTTAGAGATGTGTACATCGTACACAAGATGGTCCTGAGCCTCTTCACGCTCATCACCGTCCCTGTCGCCCTTGTAAGCCTCCAGTCTCTCTATTTATTCTGACTCCACCTTTTCTGCTACCTTCTGCTTCATCCTAACTGGGTGATTCAAGTTTTAGGAGACTATTCCTTCTCTTCTTCAGTAAACAACTCCTTACTTGTTTGCGATTCTTCTTTTCATGGGGATTTTCTTGCTTTGGTGCCTCCTCTTCAGGTGTCTTTTCTTTTTCTTCTGTAGGGGAATTATTTCTCCATGCATAGGTGTTTGTCTTTGTACTCGACTCCTACGGCTTGCAAATTATGCTATCTCCATACTTGGTGCCTTTTTCTAAAGAGCCTCCCTCTCTCTCCCCCTTCCTTAGCTTGGCCTTATTTCTTCTGGTAGGGTCTTTTGTGATAGATACGTAATTTTCCACATAGACACCCTTCTCATACTTTAGCCTTATACGTAGGTATTACCTTGTTGTAGTTCTTCCAACAACATGAAAGGTTACTGACTTTATCATATGCACGTCATAGGAGACATATTTCTCCACATACATGTGCTTCTTTGCGTATATCAGAGTCATGCACAGCTCGCAGTAGTCTTTATCCACCATGCTGAGATCAGACCTCGACATTTTTTCCTCCTTGAAGTGGTTGACCCTGGTTTTAGAAGTATTGCGTAGTGAAGGAGAATGGTTAATTTACACCATGGGCTCTTGGTGTTGTCTTCCAAATTGAACCTGCCAATATAGAAATGTTAGTATACTGCAAAATCAATTTCTTCTTGTACTAGGGATGGCAATTTCTCAAGTATTCTCCACTCATCTGCAAATGTGTCATGCATTTGCTTATACCATTTCTCCAGGTGCGCCTTGTGGGCGGGTCATCATTGTTTCACAAGTATAGTTTCTCAAATATTTTTGCAGAGGAGGGGTTCTCATCTGGGTACTCCCATATAAATTTCTATGGCCCATAAAAAACTCTAATTTCTGAAAAGATGATGGTAAGGAGGACATTCCCAAACATTATCTTCTCCCTGTCGATGCACAACACTGATGATCTCTCTCTGCTATGAACATGAAGAGGTTGTAGATGGTCCCCTCCGAGCTTGTAGAAAGGAATGACAGGGAAAGCTTAGCGGAGACAAGATTGGCGAGTGTCTCATAGTTCGGGGGAGAGAGGGTATTTTTGAGTCTTTAGAGCCATATTAATTAGAGGATTTTGAGTGCATTACATACATTGGAGTTAGGATCTCTGATGCAACTCAATGTCCTGAAACATGAAGTATGTTTGCGTCAGAATTCAGCGTGTGCGTCGCAGTCAACGAATCGTAGAGTAATTTTATAGCTTGGGCTTGGTCAGGTTTCTAGAGGGGACATAGTGCACTGGGCAGTATCAAATTTTGGGGAGGTGTTTCCAGGATAGAAGCTTGATGCATGGGAAAGTCCAAAGTCTGAGATCGGGGGGGCTTGCCGAGGCAGAAGCGGACTTCGGCATTAAAAGTGGGATGAGCTGGCACGATGTGATGGGGCATGAAAAGTACAAAACTCACCAGGTTAAAAGCCCAATGACTGAGTTGGGAATTTTGAATGTGACATGGTGAGCTACATTGGATTCAGGGTCAATTTGGGTCAGGTTGTTTGATTACTCGGCGAGCCAACATGAAGACCAGAGAGATAGTTGGTGGGGAAGGTCAAATAGTGGCCTAGAAAAACATTATCATGACTTCCACTAAAATTATTATATTTTACAAAATTAAACTTGTTGGAATGGTGATTCAGAACCCCATCTCATGGGATGATTAAAATTTGGAGGTTGGTGGGTTAGGTGAGATTTTAAAAAATGAGGGAGGATTCAATACAGGATGACCATACCCAGGTGCAGAAAAAGGAGTAAATGAAAGCACGAAGGCCCCTTCCTTCTTCCACAAGGCAGAGTAAAATGGGGTATGGGTTTGCAGGTTCACCATCCATGTTGTAGGAAAAATGATTATTTTTTTATGGGTGATTAAAGTAGATTTCGAGGTTCCTCTCTCTCCCCTCATCCATTCTTCCTATATATTGATAAAAGGGGGCATTTTTACAAGGTTTCTCCCAAACCTTTTACACTTGCTTGTTTTCCCTTCCTCCTCTCTTCTCAGATTGTTGATCATGGAAGTTTTTTTGTAGTTTCAAAACCTCACTATTCTAAGTATTGTAACTGGAATTATGCCCTCTTTTTCTGTTCTCCTTAAATGATTTAATTTTGACCAATATTTTAGAGAATACAGATCAACTGTTTCTT